>CM059583.1:196390000-196405000 GCA_030407085.1 Trichopria drosophilae
TGTGGGGAAAACCCATTGATGTAGTAAAATTAATTTTTACATTAAAATTCCACATATTTTAGTTTTATTTTGTTTTTAAATGTAAAACAGAGGAATATATTGTAAAATTTATTGTAAGATGTATTTTAATATTTTAGAGGTTTATAGAGCTATAATCTTTTGTCGAAAGAAAACATTAAATCTAAAATCTTTTGTTGATAGTAAAACTTTGATCGAAAGCCAATTTTAGAGCTATAATCTTTTTTTTTGTCAATAGTAAAACTCTTATCGAAAGAAAACATTAAATCTAAATTCTTTTGTTGATAGAAAAACTTTGATCGAAAGCAAGTTTTAGAGCTATAATCTTTTGTCGATAAAACTTTTGTTGAAAGAAAACATTAAATCATAAAATCTAAATTCATAAATTATTAAAATAACAAATTATTATTACAAACCACTACAATGGGTTCAGGAGTACGTGCATAAATTTTACCACGTAATGTAGAGTTCAAATCACCTGCCCGCGTAAGGCTATGGTGCATTAGTACATAACCTAACATTTTTCCTATATGTATTTTGTTGTAAATTTACTATTCTCTTGGTGAATTTAAACTTCTCTACGGTGTAATATTACCGTAACCTGTAAAATCCACTTTCAATTGTAAATTTACAATTACAAGTTGAAATTTACAAAGGTAAAAAAGTAATATTCACAGTGCCTATGTAAATTTACAATAATATTGCGTAAAAGTCCTACTTGCAGCATAGGCAATATTGTGTCCAACTCCACAAGTTGTAAATTTACATTTCCATTTTTTACAGTGTAAGAATCAGAAGATATAAAACTACTTCTGCAATGCATACACTCATATTATGAATCATTTATGCGAATAATAAAGATCCATTACGTCATATGAATTTTGTGGCCCTGAAAAGGGCCGATTTTGGATTAAAAGAAGCAGTTATTCTTAAAATTTAAGCTTTCTTCTCAGTTTTCTTGGGGAGGAGGACAGCTTGGATGTTGGGCAGAACACCACCTTGAGCGATTGTTACTCCGGACAACAATTTGTTCAATTCTTCGTCATTGCGGATGGCGAGTTGCAGATGTCGAGGAATGATTCTAGTCTTTTTGTTGTCACGGGCGGCGTTACCTGCCAATTCCAATACTTCAGCTGCCAAATATTCCATTACAGCTGCCAAGTACACTGGTGCTCCTGCTCCAACACGTTCAGCATAGTTTCCTTTTCGGAGCAGACGATGGATACGTCCAACAGGGAATTGCAGTCCAGCCCTTGTCGAACGGGTCTTTGATTTTCCCTTAACTTTGCCTCCTTTGCCACGTCCAGACATTTTTAAAGTATTTTAACCGGCTTTTTTGCACGAACAACACGGATAGAATGAAACAGCTGGTCTGTATCCCGCTATTTATATACCCACAAACCGGTCTCTACCGCGCGAATGCGCGCATGAGTTCCCCCACATCGCGGCGAAGTTTATTCGCATATGAGCGGAGCAGACTCCGATTCGCGTATAAAAAGACGAGGACAAATGCCGTCCCCATTCGACTTTCGTCCCTCTTAGAACGAACTTCGTGCAATTCAACATGCCACCAAAAGCATCAGGAAAGGCCGTGAAGAAGGCCGGAAAGGCCCAGAAAAATATCGCCAAGGGTGACAAAAAGAAGAAGCATAAGAAAAGGAAGGAAAGTTATGCCATCTACATTTACAAGGTCTTGAAACAGGTCCATCCTGACACCGGTGTGTCCTCCAAGGCCATGAGCATCATGAACAGCTTCGTCAACGATATTTTTGAACGTATCGCCGCTGAATCTTCCCGTTTGGCTCATTACAACAAGAGATCTACCATCACATCCCGGGAGATCCAAACTGCTGTCAGGCTTCTCCTTCCTGGTGAACTTGCCAAGCACGCTGTCAGTGAAGGCACCAAGGCTGTTACCAAATACACCAGCTCCAAATAAATTAGAGTAACTTTCTCAATCGGCCCTTTTCAGGGCCACAAATCACTTATGAACTAGAATCTAACTATTCTGATAATAATTTGTGTCATGTTATGAGAAAGACCCATGTTTTGTTATCTACGGTCATATTTGATAACTACAATGCATCATTTGATACGTTTTTTTTATGATTTTATTATGAAGTATATTTGTGCATATGAATATGATCATGTATCCGATTGCAATTCAAAGAAAATTATTTATAGTAATATATGTAGTAGACTACTAAAGACAAACTTGAACTTTATCTTGCAAACGGTTTTGGAATTTCGATTTTACCTACTCCTAAATCACAGTAATCTGCATGTATAACAGCTTCAACTCTTGCTCGGCTGATAGTTATTAGTTTACTTTTTTCAGCGAGCATTAAACAAAACAATTTTTGAATGTTTGGAATAAGTAGTTGGTCACGGTTTTTGATAATTATTTCTACTTAAGATGATAAAACTTAACTATGCACAACTACTTAACAAGAAAAAAAGCTATGAACATCAAGTCTTTTGTGATTTTTTTTTTACATCAAAAATAAGAAAAATTGGAGAATTTTTTGGGGAATATCTGAAGAAAATCTACTACGATAATTCCGATTAGAAGTGAACACATGTATAGTTTCCATCTGGAAAATTGGTATACTTCACTCATTTTGAAATTAGCAAATTATTTGCACTTTTAGCTTGTCAGTGTTGGCACATACAGTTCCATCAAAGAGTTGCGGTTATAGTAGTAAGCTCAGTAAGCACTAAAGTCACAATTGTGCAACTTTTTAGTGCTCTCAGATCCAGGTGAGGAATTGGTTGTGACAGCCAATTTCCTATTGTGGTTACGTAAATGCTTTGTCAATGATATAAAACCATAACTTATGTGTTTGCTCTCAATTTACTTTCACTCAACAATAATACAAAAGATATTAAGAAGTATGCAGCTTACAGAAAACTAACTAAAATGGAACAGAATACTCTGTAAGAAAAATCCATCAGAAATTTCTAATACTTTTATTAGAAGAAATTAATCAATTTTTGTTACGGAAATATTCCACAAACATGCGAAATATATCGGTTTGCCCTCTCCTAATATTAATTATTGTAGAAAATATCACATTTAAAAGTATTTTAATACAAAACTCTATTTTTTACACAACAGTTACACCTAATAAAACTGAATTTTAAAATTAATCCTTATACATCACGACTGTTTCTTCCTTAACGGAAGCATTTTTCTTATAGGCTTAGAAGGTACCTCCTGTATTTAAAAAATGATATTCACAAGAGTTTATAAAAGGTTTAAAAAAGAGTTTAAAAAAGCACACTGTCCTGGGGACGTCCTCAGGACGTCCAAATGTCCGCTTTTACAATCCTGTTAACGTCCACAGGACATCCTCAGGACACAGGACGCCTTGAGGACGTTAATAGGACCATAAAAGCGGACATTTGGACGTCCTGAGGAGCTCCTGATGACGTCTCTAGAACAGCGTGCTGTGTGGGAAGTGATTAAAAAATTCAATTTACCTAAGAAAGTTTAGGATCTCATTTCAAGTAGTTTTAGAAAACGTGGCATATGTTTAAGTCATCATAGCGCCAAATACATGTTAGCGACTGTTCACTTTTATGAACTAAATACAGTAACTAGATGTCTTTAGTGTTTTAATTCTGAAATTATCATAAGCTGCAAATGCTTAAAACCAATGGATCCAAAAATTATTACGATACCATTAAAAAAAATGGTACTTATGGTAATAAGAAATTGTAATAGATATTTTGTTGCAAGAAGGGTGTTCTTTTAAAGAAATGTAGAGAATGACTTTCTTTTACAAAATATAGGTATAATATTGAAATCATAAACGAAAAAGTTTGTTTCTAGTAAAATATGTTTTGTGGCCCTGAAAAGGGCCGATTGAAACGGGGTTGCGCGTCATAGAATTTACTTCTTCGGTGCAGCTCTAGCTTTCGGTGCGGCTCTCTTTGGCTTAGCTGCCTTAGGCTTGGCAGTTGGAGCTTTGCCAGTCTTCTTAGCTTTAGTTGGAGATTTGGGCTTTGCCGCTGGCTTTTCGGCCTTCTTGGCAGCAGGTTTCTTGGCTGCAGGTTTCTTGGCAGCGGCTTTCTTCTCACCTGCTGGCTTCTTGGCAGCTGGTTTTTTAGCAGCAGCAGTTTTCTTGGCAACAGTCTTAGGTTTGCCTGCAGCTTTCTTAGGTGCTTCTCCTTTTCCAGCGAGTTTGAAGGATCCTTTGACTTGGATGAGTGTCTTCTTCTCAACGGCAGATTTAAGAGCTTTTCTGATGAAAGTAGATTTCTTAACAACATCGACTTTATAGGTGGCTGCGATGTATTTCTTGATGGCAGCAAGGGACGAACCACCACGTTCCTTCAAAGCAGAAATGGCAGCAATGACCATTTCACTTGCAGGAGGATGCTCTGGTTTTGCTCCTTTTGGCTTAGTCGATGCCTTTTTCGGGCTCTTGACTTTGCCGGCCTTTTTTGGTGTTGTCTCGGCGACTGGGGCCGGTGAATCTGATTTTTCACTCATGGTTAAAGTTTTACAAGTTCTGATATTTCAAGTGAAGTTCACAAGAGTTCTCAGTAGAATGAAGCACAAGTCCCAGAGTCCGCTCTTATATTATAGTAGCGCGTACCATGCAGAGAGGCTCTCCGATTTTTAGGCTGGAATATGCGATGATATGTATACCATAAAGTTTCAAATACATTTATTGTTTACAATGAGGGATATATGTGAGCGTTTTAAGTGGCGTTCAATAAGCTACATTTCTTATTTATTGTATTTTTACATTACAAGAATGCGAAGATTCGCATGTACCAACATATAATCAACATCATGTCTCCGAAACTAAGCTTCGGCCAACAAAACTTAATATGATTGTCAGATGAAAAGACAGAAAAAAAGATACGAGTTCTACGTTTAATAGTGTTATGAAATACATACACTAAAACTAATAGTAGGAGTTTAAAAAAATTCTGTTCAGATATTTCATATAGCATTTAATGTCGACTCACTGCCTCTAAACGCAATGCTGGTACATAAGATAGGGCATATTATGATATAACCTGAACATTCTTATATTTTTCTTGTGTACAATTAATATATTAATGAATGTAATTTCTTTCAATAGTATTTTTATTCTACGCTGGGATAAGATTGTTGGATAAAACTTTTTCTATCTATTTAATTCATTTCAATATGGAATGCCTATCGTAGTAAAAATTGAATATAGTGTTTAGTTAGTTTCTATAGTATTTATTTATTTCCGGTGTAAAAAGAACTGGAAAATTAATCGGTATAATACAAAACTGAACAGAATTCGAATATCGTCAATTTGTCTGAACTCGTTAAGGCCCAGGAAAACGCAAAACGGAGCGTAACTTTACATTAAAATGTGATTATTGTTATTTCCGGCAAAGTTATGGTATATTTTACGGAAGAAATCACAATTTAAAACAAAAAAATTAGTAATGACCCCGATAATCTGAACTATTACATCCTCGTATCCTCAGCTACCAAAATCGATAGTTAATATTGTGAAATTCAGGCGAATCTGATGTATTTAAAAAAAATACGTCGCCATATTAGATCCGCTTTTCTTAATGTTCATAAACTGGTATCATCTTCGTATTGAGCATCCGAAAGAAATATTTGTGTACGTTCATGAAAGTAAGTAAATGAGTGAGTAAGTAAGTAAGTAAGTAAGAAAGTAAGTAAGTTAGTAAGACATTTTGTTGTCCACCATATTGAATTCACAATACGTAACCATGTACAGAGCTGAAGATTCGAGGACGATTAAAAAATGTTTTCATGCCTAAAATGTACCATCACTTTGTTTGAATTAATGATAATCAAATTTTAACTTTGGAATCAGAAAAAGGGATAATTTTTACTTCAAAAGTCTCGCACAATTTAAACCTTTTATTGTAAAGTTGTGGTACATTTTACGTCCTCACCTACGTTGGGTTAATTTTATTATACTTTATATAATATACCAAAACCATCACATTTAGTGCAAAGGTGATCAATTTTTCTAAAATAATCATCGACAATAAATTGGTAATAATTAAGCTGCGTTCAACTTTTTGAAAATGATTTTCCATATACCATATTAATATACTTGTATTTATGTGCCTGCGTCACTATAAATATATTTGTGTGATATTGGTGAAACAATTCTGATAGCTTTACTCGCAAGTCGTTGTCTCTCGGAAAGTAATCTCATAATATCAAGTTTTATTTTCCGACAGATATGTGAAAATAATGTAATTTTTAACGGTATTTCCAAAAACGCATAATATTTATTCCTGTTCATTATTCGTGTTCAGCACTTTCGCTTAGTTTATGCATCATGTTTTGCTGCACTTTATGCACGCTTGCAATAAATAATATTGCAAGGCGCATGTGCAAAAATGTTTCTTACGTGAATGTGAACAAAACTTACGTACTGGGTTAAAAAAATGTAATTTTCGTTGCCCTTTTGCACAAATGCGTAATAGTTACAGAGCACAAAAGAGAAAATAGTGCGTCAAATCTAGCTTTTCATTCAAAATATGAAAGAAAATATAACTTATGTTATATTACTGCGCAATGACAGTACAACGTAATATTTGGCACTACATAAAAAACTATTATTTAAGTTATGATTAATTATTTTCTCATGTTATTTTAAACACTCCATAGTCCACACATATATTTCGGAAAGTCATTGTATATTTAAAGATGGTATATTACAAAAAGAAGTAAAAAGAGATAGGTCAATAAGCTGCATATTAAAAAAATTTGTTACACCAAATCACTAAAACATATTATTTGTATAGCAAATTTTAATATACTTTTAAACAATTTTTACACTTTTACATACATTTGTTATTTATTTTTTGTAGATTTTTCATAAACCACAAAACAACCTTTGCAGAGTAATTAGGAATGTATGTTTACGATCAGATTATAATGAATTTCCATGTATCTCTTTTATAGTAATATAAAAATCTATATTGTAATACCGAAATTAAATACAACCGTTTCGAGAAAGGTAATTTTAATATTGCTTGAATATAATGTTTCAATACGATTCTGTAACCATCACCTTTTTAATGCCGTTGAATTTGTACATGTGTCAAAATTGGATATCAAAGGATTAAAGCAAATCAAATCTTTTTCATTATTATTCGCTCATCGTAAGACTACAAAACATTTGGGGTCTGACTCATCGAGTACTCCATGGAAGATGAATACCTAAAATCATACAAACCAAGTAGCACACGGTATCGAAGCAAATTTAAGTAATCATGGACGTTTGTGAGTATTTCTATATAGCAAAGCCCTTCGCATACAATTAATATTCGAAAAATCATACAAAATCTTGAGTAGAAATTGAGCAACATAAGAGTCAAGACTCACAGTAAACTGGGATTTAATTAAACAAAATTATAATTGACGCAATTTCCTAAAATAGTACATAAGTGATTTTGTTGCTCAATTACATATCTAAACGAGGATAAAATACTTTTATTCTAAGTGCATATTGATTTTTGAGAATATGCTCTAAAAAAATCTCGATAATAAGTTCGATATAAAATGCTAACTGTCATTCTTTGTGTAGAAAATTCCTCGTAAAACAATTTTGTGGCCCTGAAAAGGGCCGATTGTTGTTACTGATGCAAAATTTAAGCACGTTCTCCTCGGATACGTCTGGCCAATTGAATATCCTTAGGCATGATGGTGACACGTTTAGCATGGATGGCGCAAAGGTTGGTGTCTTCGAAAAGACCGACTAAGTAGGCTTCGCTGGCTTCCTGGAGGGCCATGACAGCAGAACTTTGGAAACGTAAGTCGGTCTTGAAGTCTTGGGCGATTTCTCTTACCAGCCGTTGGAAAGGAAGCTTGCGGATCAAAAGCTCAGTGCTTTTCTGGTAACGACGAATTTCACGAAGGGCGACGGTTCCAGGCCTGTAACGATGGGGTTTCTTGACTCCTCCGGTGGCAGGTGCGCTCTTCCTGGCGGCCTTAGTCGCCAGCTGTTTTCGGGGAGCCTTTCCTCCGGTAGATTTACGGGCGGTTTGCTTAGTACGGGCCATTTCGAAGAATTTCAAGTGACGGATGTAACTCGAATAGGAGTCAGAGAAGAAACGCGGCCTTTTATATGCTTGCGGCCATGCTGAAAATCCGGAAGAGGGGAGAACTTGTTATGTCAGCTGCCTATAAAAGAGCCACGCAAACCAGAAACATCATCATTTCAAAATGACTGGCCGTGGAAAGGGAGGAAAGGGATTGGGAAAAGGAGGAGCCAAGCGCCATCGCAAAGTTCTTCGTGATAACATCCAGGGAATTACCAAACCCGCCATCCGTCGTTTGGCTCGTCGTGGTGGTGTCAAGCGTATTTCTGGCTTGATCTACGAAGAAACTCGTGGTGTTCTTAAAGTGTTCCTTGAGAACGTCATCCGCGATGCCGTAACTTATACCGAGCATGCCAAGAGGAAGACCGTCACTGCCATGGATGTGGTCTATGCACTTAAGAGACAAGGACGTACCCTTTACGGTTTTGGAGGTTAAATTACCAATCCATCAATCTACAATCGGCCCTTTTCAGGGCCACTACTTTTCTTATACGAAGGTTTGCTACATTCAATAATCCTATCTTAAACATTAAAAGGTAGTAGAGTTGAAAACTCTCAACTGAACGACTAAGTAAAAATTAAGACTATCATTATTTTTGAGTTTTGAGTATTCCCAGGGACGGTTATTTTTTATACACAGCGCAAACCTACTATAACAACTTTTTTTATATTATCTGTATATTCCGAAAATCAATATATAAATATATAAAATATAAAATCAAAATATTAAAATGATTCTAAAACTCCTCAATTTTGCGGTAAACCTATCCTTTCAATATACATAGTTAATCCAAAATTACTGAATACTTTTACACTCCAATATAACGCCACCTTGCTATATGACGCCACAACGAAACATGTCCTTGCTCCTCCAGTAAATCGACGTCTATCAAGCTGGCAGAGAAAGGTCGTCCTAAATGACAAGAAGGGTACTATAATTACGTCTTTTTTATGTGTTAATTATTAATTTGTGCACTTAACGTTTTTCTAAGAATTAATTGAAGACATTTTATAATGTACTGCTAGTCTGACACAAGTTAGCAGAGTATACTCATAAAGTCGATAAAGGACTACTCAGGTACTAACTGGACGAGGTGCATAATTATATGCTTTTGAATTATGCGAGCCACTAAATCCGTATACCAACCCTTATCGCAAATAACCACCCTTAGTAAAGTATTTAAATCACTTAAATGCTTAAAAAAATTAAGTAAATATACGAATGAAGTATATCAATAATATTTTCTATATCAGGGAATTGTGTTTTTATCTTTCTGATCTTTATGCTAACGTATACAAATAGTACCATATTTCCCGTTCCAACCCTTAGTTAAAAAAAACACCCATAAGGGAAAACAATTCATTATTACTGAATACTTTTATACTTCAATATAACGCCACCTTGCTATATGACATCATAACGAAAATTTCCTTACTCCTTGAGTAGATCGACGTCTATTCAGCTGGCAGAGAAAGGTCGTCCAAAATGAAAAACAGGTACCACAATTACGTGCTTTTTATGTGTTAAGTAATAATTTTGTGCACTTAACGTATTTCTAAGAATAGACATTATTGTACTAGGAGAAAGTATCTTAAAATTATTTTATATATGAAAGCATGCCCTTGAGTTGTTTACTAACGAATAAGACTAATACCAAATTTTGTGTCCCAACCCTCATTTGAAAAAAACCCACCCTTAAGGAACTCTAATCATTATTTTCGAAGGGAAAGTAGCCCAAAATTATTTTACACGTGAAAACGTATTCCTACGTTGTTTACTAACGAATAAGACTAATACCGAATTTTTATCATATATATTCATATATGATAAAAAATAAATTTTCATCTGTGAAATATTTTTGGGCTGCTTTTCCTTTGTTAATAATGATTATTTTCCTTTAAGGGTGGTGTTTTCAAATGAGGGTTGGATCACAAAATTCGATTAGTCTTAATCGTTAGTAAACAACTTAAGGGTACATTTTCAACTATGAAATAATTTTTTGATTCTTTCTCCTAGTGAATAATGATTTTTTTTCTTTTATGGGTGGGATTTTTCAACTAAGGGGTGGAAGGAGAAATTCGGTATTATTTTTATTCCTTAGAATAAACGTCAGAAATATAAAAAAGATTCTCTGATATATTTTTGTTAAGGGTGGTTTTTGCGATAAGGGTTGATATACGGATTTAGTGGCCCGCATAATTCAAAAGCACATAAAAAGCACATAATTACTCACCTAGTCCGGTTTGTACCTGAGTAGCCCTTCATCGATTTTGTGAGTATGCTCTGCTAGCTTATGTCATGCCAGCACATTATTATTACTTTTTGTTTTGACGAAGGGGAAAATGCATCAGGCACCGTAGGGGGTTGATGATGTTGGATAACCCCCCGTATGTCGGACTCCCTTACCCTTGATCTTAAGGGCAGGGTTTACCGACTAAAATCCTAACCTCCCTTGGACATCTTCTCCGCTGCAGATTGCATCTGGCCATTTGGTAACTGCAACCACTCCCTCTACCATTGGGTTAATGTCTTTATTGTTAAAAATAAAACTAATGATGTCTATAATAATACATTCTTATAGCTACAAATACCTATACCAAGAGACGAGGTGCAGTTGATGCTCTTTTCCAAACTGACCCAAACATTATAAAATGTATATTCTTAGAAAAACGTTAAGTGCACAAAATTTTTAATTAGAGCACATAAATAACACATAGAAAGCACATAATTATGGTCTTTTTTTTCGTTTTGGACTTTGCTCTGTCAGCTTTAATAGACGTAGTTGATCACTCACAGCGTAGTTTTCGATTTCGATTGTGTTTTCAATCGCGTAATTGGACAAAATAATTTGCAAGGAATAAAAGAGTACAATGCATGATGTTTTCATTGATAAATTTAAAAAGTACTTTTTCATATAGCATTTTTTCGCAAAGAACTGAATCGCAATGACTGAACTTTTCTAATATAAATCATAAATATAAATAATATGAACATTTTAGCGCACCTTCGTGATTATTTTGTAATCTTGAATCTTTTTCCATAGTTTTGCCTTTCTTTAGCCAGGTTCTAGCAATGAATCTTTTATAGATTTTTAATATCCTTAATGCATCATTGTTTATTTTTTCAGCAACCGCGAAATATTACAAAAAATAATATTCCTCCATACTGCACAACGTTATTATTTTTTAGGGTGATCTTCCGATTGGTCCAGTCAGATGTACATTTTAATAGCTCCGAAAATTAACATGGCTCCTTTTAAATAAAAAATGAACAAAATTTCGCATGTTTCATTATTTTCTTAATAAACTGGCGGGATTGATGCTAAGCCGCAAACAAAAGTGTACAAAATCTATGAATTTGAAATATAAATTCTCTTGTTTTATCTCTTATCATCTTTACTTTTTCGAAAGCCTTAACATATCGAAAATATATGCGTTATGTTGTCAACTATTTTATCAACTAAATGAACATTATTGATGAAATCCATAACTCTAGTGGAATAATTATCAGGAAAATGTAGGAACAGGGATATTTGAAGTCTTCGTTAAAAAATTTGATGTTGGATTTAAAAAATTGTAGGTATTTTAAAATCGCGAAAAGAATGTAGATACGGGGATTTGTGGGGTCGTTTCTTACGAATGTAAGATCAGATTTTTAAAATTCAAGTCGGCGTATCCATTGTGCATTAGTCAGTTGAAAATTTTATGAATGAAATAGAAGTTTTCCACTCTTTTTAGTTGTAATTTGTTGTCATAAACTCGAATTTTAATCCCGTTAGAAATACAAACGTCGTGCACGCCTATAGTCTGCGGGCATAAAATTTTAATTTACGCTATTGTAACGAAAATAACTACTTTATTTTTCGACATATCGACGTTTTGAAGGCGTTAGATTGATTCTAGTCGAAATAAAAAGATTTCTAGTTGAAGTCTACATATATTTTTGGATGCGGTTTAGCATCGTTACCGAAACTTCATTTATGCGAAATTCACAAAAGAACAAAATACACCAAATATTGTTAATTTCTTATTTCAAAACTACCACCACATTGGTTTTTGGAACCATTAAAATACAGTGCTGGCTATGTAAATCGAAAGAAAAGCAATAAATACAGTAGAAAAAGTATGGATTTTTATTTTTATGTTTTATTACAGATGATAAGTCTGAAATAACAGTGTTTTTACCCGACTTAATGGGTTAGTAAAAATCTGTAAAACTTCATCCCTTCATTTATTTACGAGTACTCATCTGTAATCATCCGATAATTTTGAGCCTCTTGTGAGATTATATGTAAAAATTCAGGACACACAGTAAAGGTGCAAAACACCTAAAATAAAACGAAATATGGGAAAAATATACCTCTGAGCAAACAAAGTTTGTAAAATAAGTACATTTCCCGATAAACAATTTGAAAAAAACAGGTCAAAATTCGTGAACGTTCTGAATTGTTACACGCGTGTACGCGATTTACGCGTGCGTAAAAAAATGCGTTATATTTCTGATTCCTTTGAAGATATTAAAAACCTCAAACCATAACTTTTGAGGTACATAAAAAATGCTTTCAATTGGAGCATTCACTCTGATACACTATTATTACTTAACTGCTGAAATTTGAAATGTTAAATTTTGCACACAAAAAATTTAACAAATTTTTCTGGTTATTGTCATTTTTTTATGATCGTTACTATGGCTCAGTCCTTTAATGGTCTATATAAAAAGTTGCTCCAATTTTTGTTTCGGAGTTATGATTTTTTGAAAATTTTACTTCTATAGTCGGAATTCTGTTAAAAAGTACATACGTTCGTGATTATTCAAAAAGATTGATTTCAATTCGCTTAGAATGGAGTTATATATTATTTTCAAATCATATATAATGAAATATGAATAACAAAAATGAATATGTTACGAACATTAGGTGAAGAATTGAATTTTCATGATTTTTTCTGGACAAATTTATCAATCAAAAGCTAAAAATATATTATGAATCATTTATGCGAAGAATAAAGATCCTTTACGTTACATCAATTTTGTGGCCCTGAAAAGGGCCGATTTCGGATTAAGAGAAGCAGCTATTCTTAATTTAAGCCTTCTTCTCGGTTTTCTTGGGGAGAAGGACAGCTTGGATATTGGGCAGAACACCACCTTGAGCGATTGTTACTCCAGACAACAATTTGTTCAATTCTTCGTCATTACGGATGGCGAGTTGCAAATGTCGAGGGATGATTCTGGTTTTCTTGTTGTCACGGGCGGCGTTACCTGCCAATTCCAAGACTTCAGCTGCCAAATATTCCATGACAGCTGCCAAGTACACTGGAGCTCCTGCTCCGACTCGTTCGGCATAGTTTCCTTTTCGGAGTAGACGATGAATTCGTCCAACAGGGAATTGGAGTCCAGCCCGGGACGAGCGGGTCTTTGACTTTCCTTTCGCTTTGCCTCCTTTGCCACGTCCAGACATTTTCAAAGTATTTTAACCGGCTGATCTATACGAATAACACGGAAAGAATGATTTAGCTGGAGGGTGACTCCGCTATTTATACCCACAAAGCGTTCCTCTCCGCTCTAATGCGCGCTTGATTCCCCCCACAAAAGTATTCTCATAGGAGCGGAGTAGACTCCGTTTCGCTTATAAAAAGACGAGGACTAATCCAGTCCTCATTCGACTTTCGTCTCTCTTTGAACGAACTTCGGGCACTTCAACAATGCCGCCAAAAGCATCAGGAAAGGCCGTGAAGAAGGCCGGAAAGGCCCAGAAAAATATCGCCAAGGGTGACAAAAAGAAGAAGCATAAGAAAAGGAAGGAAAGTTATGCCATCTACATCTACAAGGTCTTGAAACAGGTCCACCCTGACACCGGTGTGTCCTCCAAGGCCATGAGCATCATGAACAGCTTCGTCAACGACATCTTCGAAAGAATCGCTGCTGAATCTTCCCGTTTGGCTCATTACAACAAAAGATCTACCATCACATCCCGGGAGATCCAAACTGCTGTCAGGCTTCTCCTTCCTGGTGAACTTGCCAAGCACGCTGTCAGTGAAGGCACCAAGGCCGTCACCAAATACACCAGCTCCAAATAAATTGGAGTAACATTCTCAATCGGCCCTTTTCAGGGCCACAAATCACTTATAAACTAGAATCTAACAATTCAACCATTTGTCAGATGCTCTTATTATAATTTATCGACCACTATTTATCGGCCACTAATTAGTTATAAACTAGAACCTAACTATTCTTACAATCATTTGAAACATTTTTTGACTGATTATCCGCATTAATTTTGAACAAGTCCAAATATATTTTCGAAAGTCACAAATTGTTACATCAATATTTTGTAGAATCTTGTCTGCATATTACACCAGTAAATCGTGATTTTTACCATGTCAGTCCCCTGTTTTCATCCCTCATGTAATCCTTCATATTTTCATCTTTGTTTGACAAAATATTTTCATCGATATAAATTGAGGAACAGGATGGAGGAACTCTATTTAATAGACTGTTGCTTAATATCGGAAGATTAACCAGCAGATCCATTTTCTTGTTATTCCTAAAATATGTAGCGAAATATATTTATTCTGAGAACTCGAGGGAATTCTTACAATAACACTATAACTCGACCCGATCCAAAAAAATAAATGAGTCAATTCACATTTTATGATTTCCAAAACCAAATATATAATCAGAATTACGAATGTTTAACGGACCAGACTTTATTGTCTATAATAAATGAAGGTATAATGGGTGTATTAAATAAAATATGTTTACGACAAACAAAAATTAAACTTTGAAAAAACGATAAAACTCCCACATTTATATAATAGGGGAAATTGGTCAATTAAGTGGTGGCTTTTAGCTGTTGAATTTAAAAGACACCAAATACTGAATATTCTGTATGCCTG